>CM017565.1:53239993-53267493 GCA_007844125.1 Sinonovacula constricta
CTGTCCTTCAACAACTTGAAGGGTGTCTCAAAGAGATCTTTACATGGATGGCAAATTATAAATTGAAAATGAATCAATCTAAAACTGAAGTAATAGTATACGGAACTCGGCAACAACTAGAAAAACTGAACATCCAAACTGTAAATATTGGTGAATGCAACATCAAATGCGTTGATCAAGTTAGAGACCTGGGCGTGATAATGACCAACACCTTGAATTTTGACCAGCATATCCAAAAAAAATGTCAAACTGCTCATATACAGTTGCGAAACCTTAAAGCTATACGAAAACATCTCACTCAACAATCTACTGAAACCTTGATCCATGGCCTAGTCCATTCACACATTGACTTCTGTAATGGTTTATTTGTTGATATCCCGGATTATCAAATCAACAAACTACAACGAATCCAAAATTATGCCGCAAGAGTTACCTTGGATGTCTCATACGATAAGCCCAGTAGTGAACTTTTAAAACAGTTACATTGGTTACCTGTAAAAGCCAGAGTTATGTTTAAAATCCTAGTGACTGTCTTCCGTGTAATCAACGGCACGGCCCCAGCATATTTGAAAGAGATATTTACTCCCCTTCAAGGGAGGTACCAGTTACGCTCCAAAAGTGAACTGTGTTTTACTGTGCCCAGACGTCGAACAAAACTGGCAGATAGGTCACTGGCAGTAGTTGGACCAAAGTGGTGGAATGCCCTTCCCAGCAGTTTAAAAAATATTCAGTCAGAAGCCAGCTTTAAATCAAAACTAAAATCACATCTTTTTAGACAGTTTTCATGAGATTTGAATTTTTGATTAATGTGTAATATCAGACTGTGTCTATGTCTATGTTCCATGGACTATGCTGTCCTGAATAGTACATTCAATTTGACTGGATGTATTTGTTTTGATATCTATATTTGCTATATGTGGTTGTAAAGCGCAATAGAATATTTTAATTTTTGCGCTATAGAAATGTCATGTATTTGTATTTGTATTATTTGTATTTAAATTTGATATAAAATTCAGTAAAATAGACTGAAAAATAAAAACACAGTTGTGAGTTTAATACAGCACGTATTTCCCGATTTCGGCCTGCATTAGCTTCTGCCCACAAAGATGGCTGCCTTAAACTGTCTTATCAGTGTTGATGACATCACATGGAAACTATCTATACACCTATTTTAACATAAGGTATACACATATTGTAACACAAAGTAAACACCTATAAAACATAAAGTATAAACCTATAAAAACATAAAGTATACACCTGTTTAACATAATGTATACACCTATTTGTAACACAAAGTATACACATATAAAACATAAAGGATACACCTAAAAAAAACATAAAATATAGACCTATAAAAACATATGTAACTAAAGTATACACCTTTAAAAACATAAACCATATTGTAGGTGAGCAAACATAAATATGAAAATTGTAGAAGCTTGTCGAAATGTTAATTACTGCGTGATAAATAAATGTCCATGTTTTATTTGTGATGATGCTCTTTATATCGATAGTATTTTATTAGTTATTTATAAATCTTACTTAACATTAAAGTTGTAGGATATGTCATGCTATTTCGAAACTTTCTTAAATGATACTGATATAAATATGTGCGATTTAATATTGTGTCCACCTTCTACTATATTGTTAATGCATTGTCAAGGGCGAGCCGGGGCCTACGCACTTACACACGCGCGATAGTT
This sequence comes from Sinonovacula constricta, assembly GCA_007844125.1. Classification (NCBI taxonomy): domain Eukaryota; kingdom Metazoa; phylum Mollusca; class Bivalvia; order Cardiida; family Solecurtidae; genus Sinonovacula; species Sinonovacula constricta. The sequence goes on from CM017565.1 coordinate 53,241,697, forward strand.
GCTTAAAAAAAACGTCAAAAAGTGAATACAAATCGTCGCCTAATCCTTGATAAACCGGCCGCAATAGCTCAGATGGTAGAGCGTCGGCTTGCGGATCGGGAGGTCGTGGGTTCGAACCCCGGCCGGGTCATACCAAAGAGTTGGTAGTAGTGGCTTCCCTCCTAACGCTCGGGGCTACGGGGACAGCATTACGCCTGACTCGTCGGTGTGAATATAATGGACCGGCCGGGTTCAGTCCCTGGGCACCTCATAATTGCCCCTGTGCTGTAATGATAGAAATGTCGCTGCGCAGTATCGGCAAAAATGCCGGCTAATCCCTAATCCCAATCCCAATCCTTGATAGGCACTATCATTTAATTGTCTCCATTATTTAAATCCGTGGAATTTAAGCCTTTTTCCAAATTCTACAATTTCTTGCCATCCTACTTGACGTATTTCTGTCTCTTCCTACTCTAAGACAATTCTTTATACTGAAACAGTGAGAGTACAAAAGAAGAAATGTAATTTTTTTTTCGGTTGCTTCCCTTGTGTTTTCTGTAGCCATCAAAATGGCGACAAACACAGTTTGCATGGATCTTCCTTGCTCCGAAATGTTTTCTGGCAGTGGCACAATGAATACCGATGAAAAGCTTGGTCTTCTCATGGCAAAATGGGACACTGTCCACGATTTTACATATCCTAGCCGGTAATCACACTTGGTCTTCTCATGACAAAATGGGACACAGTCCACGATTTTACATATCCTAGCCGGTAATCACACTTGGTCTTCTCATGGCAAAATGGGACACAGTCCACGATTTTACATATCCTAGCCGGTAATCACACTTGGTCTTCTCATGGCAAAATAGGACACTGTCCACGATTTTACATATCCTAGCCGGTAATCACACTTGGTCTTCTCATGGCAAAATGGGACACTGTCCACGATTTTACATATCCTAGCCGGTAATCACACTTGGTCTTCTCATGGCAAAATGGGACACTGTCCACGATTTTACATATCCTAGCCGGTAATCACACTTGGTCTTCTCATGGCAAAATGGGACACTGTCCACGATTTTACATATCCTAGCCGGTAATCACACTTGGTCTTCTCATGGCAAAATGGGACACTGTCCACGATTTTACATATCCTAGCCGGTAATCACACTTGGTCTTCTCATGGCAAAATGGGACACTGTCCACGATTTTACATATCCTAGCCGGTAATCACACTTGGTCTTCTCATGGCAAAATGGGACACTGTCCACGATTTTACATATCCTAGCCGGTAATCACACTTGGTCTTCTCATGGCAAAATGGGACACTGTCCACGATTTTACATATCCTAGCCGGTAATCACACTTGGTCTTCTGTATAATATTATTTTAAATAACATAGATCTGAGCAACTCGCCTTTGATCTCCAAATGAAAATTTATTGTGAGTCGTAATTTATTTTATTATGATAATTATAAGATTGATTTAATTTATTCTATATAATTATGTTACATTGTTCATAAGCGTGCTATACCCTTTCGCTGCCTGCTTAAAGCCGAACCTACAAGGGGAGTCCTGATCGATTTTTCAATTAAGGAGAGGCAACTCTTGACATCAAGGAATATTTAAAAGGAGTATATATGTAATATAAACTTGTACCCATGAATTATTATAAGTTTCCATTGTTGTATATTTTAAATATTTGTATTATTTTGCTTATGTAACTACAATTAAATCTTTCATAGGGGTTTACTAATAGATTGTCGAATTTCACACCCATCTTTTTCCAGTCTGTATACAGTCTTGATTTACTAATATTACTAATGATAAAGCTAATAAATGCAGTTATGTTGACAATGTGCTAATTTTTAATATATCTGTCCGTAATATTGTAAAGATAAATAGTGAACTTTCAAGGGTAAGATTGTTATGTATACTACAGATTCTATTGTATTATTTTGAAAACATTTTTGTATTAGTTTCGGTTTATTTTACGAAGTGCTAATTTGGTATTGCCATTGGAGGCTTTGTGTTGTTTCTTTCTTAATAATGGCACAAAATATTATCATTACATATCATCAATTCTGTAACGTTTTCCACATTGCTACACGAAATGGAAACTCCCTTTAAGTGCTAATATCACATACCCTCTTAAGCTTAATTTAAAGCGTTTTGATTGGTCGAGCGTTGGTCATGTGTGAATCATTATAAAGTGATATTGAATCGAGAATGTTTTCACGTGAGCACAGAGAACATAATACTGTCGGTCATGTTCTTTTTACGCGCACTATTGCTACAACATTGCATCGGGTAAAAGTAATCGACAGTGTGTTAGTTTTGTCTGGGTGTGTCAGTTTTGTCTGATGATCATTTGTAACATTAAAGGAAAATGTAACATAGAAAAGAACAAAAAGTGAAACATCGGTAGCAGTGAATGCTTTTCGTGATTTTCTTTCGAAGGAAAATGTTAGAACAGACTGCGGAAATGAAGTTGAAATAAGAAGCGCTGATTGTTTGTTGCTACAATACAACGTTTAACAAAGAATTCATGCTATGAAAATGTTCTATACTCGAACTCAGAATTATCGACGCATCTTTTTTACCGACGTATTCCGAATATTTCGTAATTTGCATAAAAAGCGCCGCCTACCACACTCTCGCGTGAGTAAACAATAACAAGAAGGTTGTCGCTCCATCGCATCGCTAAATTTTCTTGAAAATGTCACAAATCCAGGTAAGTTTTGCTATTAATTATTAAAACATACAAATTTCTTCTTCAATCTACAGAAAATCTTTGACTTACCCCCTCTTTTCAAACAAAATCAATGTCAAATAATATCCAGCAGACGGTCTCCAATATAAACTGATTACGTCACGGTTCTATGGAACGCCGTTTGCGCAATAATTACAACTACATCTACGACTCTCCAAATAAGCTAGTCGTTTTGCAAACTTGGTTGCTTAGTCTTTTATCACTGAGCTTAATGTTTTATTGTCATATAATGTCATTGTCTCATTTTCTTTTATTTTCTTTTGATTATTTTTAGGGTTCACGGGTTGTGACTGCAAAAAGACGTCTATCATTTGGTGCATCAAACCCTGTGAAAATCAGACGCCAATATGAGCCTGCAAACCTTCAGCGTGCCTATGAAGCCACCATTAAGGGAATGTCTGCCTATCGTGCTTCTAGTTTGCATGGGGTGCCTGAAACCACTATCAAGGATAGACGGTTAGGAAAGGTAGAAATTGGGGCTAATCCAGAGTCTATGATATTGTTCTCAGATGAAGAAGAAAAGAGATTGATTGAACATATTATTCACATGGGTAACTTTGGGTATGGCTACACAAAAACCAATGTTCAGTATTTAGCTGCAGATTTCGCTGTTACATGTGGAAAGAAAGTAAGCAGTGACAAACCACTGAGTGACAGTTGGTTTTATGGTTTTAATCCAGAGATGGGATAGCCTCAAGGTCGCAAAACCTCAGAAACTTTCTTTGCTGAGAGCCAAAGGTGCCTCTAGGAATGTTCTGGATAAGTACTACAAGGAATTATCCACCATACTTCAGGAAAATGGACTTGCTTACAAACCGGAAAGAATATACAACATTGATGAAACAGGAATACAAACTGAACATGCTCCATCTCGTATAGGTTGTGATTCAGCTACCCAACCACAAGCAGTCACTTCCCCAAGATCCTCAACTGTTACCATCATTGGTGGTGGAAATGCTGTCGTGAACCAAAATCAACCATATTACATTTTCCCTAGCAAAAGATGGCACAGTGACTTAATAAAGGGTGCGCCTTCTGGTTTTGCTGGAGAAATGTCTGATAGTGGTTGGTCAAATACACATATTTTCCAGAACTATCTAACCAAACACTTCGTCAAACATGCCAATATCTCCCCAGATACCCTAACCTTGATCCTCTTTGATGGACATAAGTCCCACATCTAGTTGACACTTGTGGATTGGGAAAAAGGCATAACATAATTTTGTTTGTGATGCCACCTCACACAAGTCACATAACCCAGCTATTAGATGTCGGAGTATTCGGACCCCTGAAATCGATGTATAACAGAGAATGTCAGCTCCACATGCAGAAACATCCGGGTCAAAAAGTCACAAAGTATGAGGTTGCTCAGCTTACTGCAAAGCCTTATTGGAAAGCCCTATCTCCAGAGAATTTGGTGTCATCTTTCCGGAAGACTGGAATATATCCATTTTCAGACAAAACCATTTATGACTCACATCTAGCACCATCAATCATTTATCCCTCAGCCAACATGGAAGCAGCCAGTCTGCCACAAGAAACTCAGCCACTCATTCCTTCAACAAATGACACCAGTGAACAGAATGACAAAGAAAACATCCCAGAAACAAGCCCAAGACAAACTTTCTTTACGAATAGAACTATTACTGCTGTCAATCAACAAGCCAAAGAATAAGTTTGTGCCTGCATTTTTGCAGATAACCTGTCCAAGCCTAGCAACATCAATGTGTTGCAGAACAGCACACCAGCAGCAAACACAGTCAACAGTGGGAAGTCTCCTTGTGATAATCACGGTAAAACACCAAAGAAGCCTGCCGTAAAAGCTGCTTCAAGAAGCAAACGCCCAGTACCAGGTCCTTCGGCATATTATATTGACAACTCGACTCAGATTCAGTGTCAGAGTCTGAAGACAAATCGTCAAACTGCTGTGTCTGTGAAAAATATTCTCCACCAGTTCTTCAAAAATGCACCAGCTTGGTGATTGTCAAGTGGGCTCAATGTCAACAATGGACACATTTGACATTTTTCATTGACATCAAAGTTGTGAGGCGTCATGGTGCATTTCTTTGTCCCCATTGCCAATAAAAAAAACATTGCCACCAAATAAAATGTGTTAGACAGTTCGCTGTTGAAGGTTATTTGTTTGATTCCTTAAGTCAGCATTTAAATGACATTGATTGAATTTTCATCAATCGTAACATCAGACGGTGATTTAATAGTGATTTGAATGCTATTAGAGACACCATAATGAATAAGTTTTAATTCTTTATCATCACATGTAACCTCTGAAAAGCGGACACAAAGAATGACAGGTAAGAATTATTGTTTACAGTTTATTACTGTACCATACTTGTATTTACGTCGATAATTGGGTGATCTTCCTTTGGACAAATAAAGTCATAGTCATGCAAATCAGCACTGAATTAATTTGACCTAGATATCTTAAACTTGATGATTTCATGGTAAATGTTTTGGTTTAAATGTTAGTTGTTCTTTACAAATTAAAAATTTATGAAGTAATATTGAAATACATACGCATTAAAGATAAATCAAACAAGTACGACGATAATACAGCGTTACATGCTACAAACATGTCTGCTATATGACGTAATTTTGACGCCATGTTTACGTTCGTTCATGACAACAGTCCGTAGTAAATTAAGCTCCGCATACCAAGCTAATCAGCAATCAGAAATGCAAGCAGCGTCTACGTCACACATTGGTTTATAGAGAGACGAACTTAATTTTTATGTATAGTTCATAGCAGCGATAAACATTGATAGTGCAAATTGTAGGGTTAGTGATATAACAAGTAAAGACTTATGTTTCGGTCACAATATAGGTTTGCGGACATGGTTAATGTGACATATCTCAGGTCCTTAAAACTATATATTGACCCCAACACAAGTCTTTATTTGTATAATATGTTGTATTGATAAATCTATCCAAATAAGCCAATTGAAGATGTCGGAGAATGTTTGGAGAATTAACTGGCCTGTGACAGAGCCATACAGCTACAATCCCTGCTTTTGACTTGTTATACAGATGCCCGTATATAATGTAATTGATCTTTCTTAGACTATACCTTCCCTCTTTCGCCCAATCAAATTGCTTGATTTCAATAATATATCCCATATGCATCTCAGACAGACTGTTTATCGGATTGTATATACGCTCGGACTGCATGCGAAGTACACATTTTTGTCATATAGTGTCGTGTCGTGTCGTGTCGTGCCGTGCCGTGCCGTGCCGTGCCGTGCCGTGCCGTGCCGTGCCGTGCCGTGCCGTGCCGTGCCTTGCCTTGCCTTGCCTTGCCTTGCCTTGCCTTGCCTTGCCTTGCCTTGCCTTGCCTTGTCTTGTCATGTCATGTCATGTCATGTCATGTATGTTATGTATGTATGTATGTGTGTATGTATGTATGTATGTATGTATGTACGTATACGTTTATGTCCTCCAGTCTAATGAAGATTACAAGCATATACAAACAGATGTTGGCGAATAGCAAAATGGCAAATTACATATATGGCTAAACAGTAACAGATGAAAGCTCGATAAAAAATAACAAAGTGACAACACAAGCATACATACAGAGAGCATATGACAGTAGCACCGGCCATGTATACAGAGAGCATATGACAGTAGCACCAGCCATATATACAGAGAGCATATGACAGTAACACCGGCCATATATACAGAGAGCATATGACAGTAGCACCGGCCATATATACAGTGAGCATATGACAGTAGCACCGGCCATATATACAGAGAGCATATGACAGTAGCACCGGCCATATATACAGAGAGCTTATGACAGTAGCACCGGCCATATATACAGAGAGCATATGACAGTAGCACCGGCCATATATACAGAGAGCATATGACAGTAGCACCGGCCATATATACAGAGAGCATATGACAGTAGCACCGGCCATATATACAGCGAGCATATGACAGTAGCACCGGCCATATATACAGAGAGCATATGACAGTAGCACCAGCCATATATACAGAGAGCATATGACAGTAGCACCGGTCATATATACAGAGAGCATATGACAGTAGCACCGGCCATATATACATAGAGCATATGACAGTAGCACCGGCCATATATACAGAGAGCATATGGCAGTAGCACCGGCCATATATACAGAGAGCATATGACAGTAGCACCGGTCATATATACAGAGAGCATATGACAGTAGCACCGGTCATGTATACAGAGAGCATATGACAGTAGCACCGGCCATATATACAGAGAGCATATGACAGTAGCACCGGCCATATATACAGAGAGCATATGACAGTAGCACCGGCCATATATACAGAGAGCATATGACAGTAGCACCGGTCATATATACAGAGAGCATATGACAGTAGCACCGGCCATTTCAGAAAAAAACACTTCACCGGATGAACATACAAATGTTTCTGTATGGCCATAGGCAATTTCATGAATGGAATGCACATATTGAAGAAGATAGGTGTTAATAAAAAGGTGTATAGAAATATGTACACGAATACATTTCCAATATGTAATAAATGACATGAAGTAAAGTGATCTTTTGACATAGGGAATAAAATACCCAAATAAAGCACTAAATACGAATCATTATTTACAAATCATTGAACACTGCTAATTATTTACAAGACAATTAAAACTTGGTCGCAACAGTAAAGAAAGGTGTGTACTAGAAAATCTTAGAGAAGTACCTTATTAGACAAAGAATAACAAGCATCGGTTTATTTCTTTTCCCATGGTTAAGCTATTAAAAATAACTGTGCAATGATCATCAGTAGTTGTTTCAATATGTTGTGAAAAATAGGCTGTTACATTGAAATTTAATATTAATGAATAAATAAATAACAGTTTGATAAACGCCACAAAACAGAATTGCCTTTTGTCACAAAACAAGCCCTGTTACAATTATTTCATTGTAATCAATTATAACGTCAAGAAGATGTCATGACTTGGCAAAAGGTCTAAATCCAAACTAATAATAACTTACAATTTACACATACACAGAAAGGCAACATAATTATAGTACAAAAGACAACAACTTAACACAACAATCACGTATGCGTTATTCCATCACTGCGTTTACTACCTTAAACAGAAACATTTATAAATTGCTAGGAAACTTTATACATCGCATCGATATACATGATTTACAACATGGCTAATACACTACAAGTCGATTATTATCGAAAAATATATCACTTCATGTAAAACTTAAATCAACTTGTGTCAGACTAAGAGAGGTGTGTATTTAACTTTTATAATTGTTCAGTTTGTTGGAATATGGCTTTTAAATTAAATAAATTCTAATAAACTTTCCAAAATTAAAGTCTATTTATATTAGTTTTTATTCTCAGATTTATGAATATTCATGTTGGCTAACAAAATAATAAAATGAACCAAATCATAGGAAACTTAGACCAACATGTGTTAGACTAGTAGGGGTATGTTTATTACTTTAAAAACTGTTGAGTTTATTTGAATATTGCTTTTAAGTAAAAAGAATCTTAACCAATTTTCCGAAAATAAAGTTTATTTTTTTAGATTCTCGTTAAGATATAAGAATATTCATGTTGGATAATTTGCATAATTTATTATTTCAAATCTAAATTCATTGATAGCCTCTACATAAGGAAAGATATAAAAATTATTCTTCAATGTTATGGTTAGTTATAAGAAGACTTCTAGCGAAATTACGCATAAGATTGAATGAGCAAAATTTAGATAAACAATCATAAAAAAATCATAAAATGAACCAAATCATAGGAAACTAAGACCAACATGTGTTAGACATGTATATAACTTAGAACGTATATAACTTTAGAAACTTTTGAGTTTCTTTGAATTTGACTTTTGATTAAAAAGATTCTAATCATCTTTTCAAAAATAAGGTCTATTTTTAGATTCTCGTTAACATTTATAAATATTCATTAATGCTAATTTGCATGAATGAACATGACCATAATGGCAATTCAATAACCTAAGTATACTGAGTACCAGTTTTATACTTCTATCACAAATGAGTTTATTTGTTATCACACTGGAGATTCTGTTTCTAGACTCCCTAACGAACATTTTAGTACCCATGAAAAAAGTCGGGGTGGGGTGCGCGTTAACCATTCCTAGCTGTCGGATTATAACGTTTGTTAGATATATTACATTTATGTGATGTCTCATTGAATACGACAATGGCGAATTTAGTAGGGCAGAAGTTTGCAGAAGTATGAGAAGCATGTACCAACCAACTGTTGAAAGCCATTTGACTGACAGTAAAAGCATATTATCTGCAACTGAAGGGGCGCAGAAAGAATAGCCGTACAAGAAAATGCCGACATTTATCTTAGAAAATTGCTTCATTGTGTCATTTACGTAAATTAGGTAAGAAAATGGCGTCCATTTCCCGCTTTGCCTAGTACCCTATTTTATACATATCCAATCCGCAATGTGACCCTTGTATAACACGCAGCTTGTCATATCAATATGCATAGCTACAACAACGTAACCATAACAGTGGTGAAATGCCATGTTCCATTAGCTTGAGAAAGAGGCCAGCATGCCAAACCCTGTCAAACGCTTGCCTAGCATCCAAACAGCATAGAGCATACTTTTCGTTTTCAAACAAATACACATTTACTAAGCCAGGCACGTGATAAAAAAATTAAAATCGAAGAGCGAATCCTCACTTTCAATATACAGATTCTTGATATGCTCTGCCCAACCCGCAGTTATATCTCGAGGTAGACTACATCCGTCGAATTTGACCTCACTGCCTGCTGCGCAAGTATTATTATGCCAATACTGTTGTTTAGGGGTGGTTACACTAAATATAGAAGTAGAATGTGTGACATGGACTTTTTCTCTTTAGTAACATTCTTTTCCTATGTTTTGATATTAAATTTCCTATTTTGAAGATAATCTCAATCATATGGTGTCAAAAGGAAGCTGAAACCATGTAGAATTAAAAGAAAGTAAAAGTCTTGAACACCTTTGCACAATAATGGAAGAACATATTCATTGAAATTTGGGGGTTACCGACTGGCAATTTGGCGGTGTGTGCCTTCTATGAAGCAGAACCTTCTAACAAGTTGAAAAGTTGCTTTATTTCTGGGTCTTTCTTGTAGACAATAAATAGCTCGTTTCACCTTTACATGGTTATGGGGTCCATCATAACTTACTCATGGTGCAATTTGTTTCCAACTTTCCGCGATTCACTATAGAATATATAACAAACTTATTTAGTGGCGTCTAACCTTTAAGTGGCATTTCCGGAAGAATCTTAGTCCTTTGTACCTTTGGCTTGAACAGGACTGCAGATAGGTAATCCTTTTAACAATGGTGTTCTATCAATGAATGTTTGCCATTTTAAGACATTTCAGAAATAAATTTACTGTTTAGTCTTAATTTGGAGGTCCTGACATGTAAATGTGGCTGAAAACTTTGCTTAAAAAGACTCAAACCATCACCTAACATGTATATTGGGTGTCATTTAGTCTAAAGACAACAAAATCTGATTATACTTTTCATAATTGTATCTTTATTTTCTGAAAATCCTGTAATTTAACGATCTTAACTTGTACCAGGATCCATTTTCATTCAGCAGTGAAAGGAGTCAAATTTGCTGGGAACAGAAACTGGCACACATATCAAAATTATAGTTTTATCTTATAAATGATCCTCTTGTCTACTTTTCTGAGTTATATATAATCCAACAAGCATTACTCTTCATGTTTACATCTTACTGTGATAGTTTAAGACCAAATTTAAGTTGAAATCTGGATAAAATGCCATGAAAATAATGTGTGATTATTTATTTATTTTTTAATAAGAAGTCCTATGAGCATATTGCAACATATACAAAAATTGAAATGACACAGGACCAAGGTATTCACATGCACGCCAAATGTGAGAACAAATCTGTGATAAGTCATTTAACAATAAGAGCAAACCCGACAGTTACCGCCTTGGAACGTAAACCTGTTTTGAACAGGTCAGCATCATATTCTTGATGGGGGTCCATCATGTAATTGTGTGCTTTGTGGTGTCCAACATTCACCAAGGACTGACAATTTGACGGTATGTGCATTCTATCAAGCAGAACCTTCTTACAAGGTGCAAAAGTTGCCTTTTTTCTGGGTCTTTCTGATATATAGCTCGTTTCACCTATATATGATTATAGGGGGTCATCATTAATTGGTCATGATGCAATTTGTTCCCAACTTTTCGCGATTAAATAAAGAATATATAACAGACTTATTTAGTGGCGTCTAACCTATAACCTCCAGAACAGTGCATTATCAAGGCACGCCGCGCTATCTATTTCCTCGTGTAACAGACGAATATACCTATATGTGATTACCATGATACCGCCTAAACTGCCGATATGTTGGCATGCCTTGTAGAATGTTTAACATCACGAGGTCGCCCATTATTTATCCATTCATACCGTTTAATCCTCATGTCAGCATGTATTTACTTTAACATTTGATTTCAATAAGGTTTTAAATGCGATTAAAAACATAAACTCGTAAGTATTATTGACGATGCATATCGTACTATGTCCATCAAATGTAAAAACATCATGCCAATCTCTATGTAAATATTTGGTAACCTATCTAAACAGTTTTGATATTTGAACGTATATTTTTTTTTAAACACGCACATAGAATTACCGTTATTTGGACCTATATCTTATTTCAAATAATATTTTGGTAATGAAAATGGATTACCGCCGATTCTGACTGAACTGTATGGTTATTTGTCTTGATGAGTTACACATATGGTCAAGTGGGGTCGATAACTTAGCCTGCTGATAAATCCTAGGAAACACATTTTGTTTATATGCTAGATGCCACAACACGTGGTTTAAATGTTGTTGTTTTTCTGCTTAAATCAGGGGACCGATTTAGGACTACCGTTGCCCCTTTTTTCAAATATCCATTTAGCACGATTATATACGCGGAAAGTCTTCACCACACGACCAATTACTCCAGTAAAATTGTGTTTGAAGGCAATCACTTGATTCAAGAAAAACATTATAGTTTTTAAACAGGAAAAAATTCTTTCAGTGCTACTAGGTTACCATCAACCTTAATATTGTGTGAGACATTATCCCAATATGGACACAGTCAACAAGTCGCCATTGCAGTTAAGCTATTTTGCCTTATGAAGTAATTTTGTGTTAACTAAAAACCCCTGTCACAGTTGAATACAGATGAGTAAAAATATTTTCAAGCATAGTTTAATTTTTGCCAGGGGATTTTAGACATCGAAAGGGCGCCAAGTTCACTAGTTGTAGTGGTGTTTGGTCGACCATCACCATGGATTCAAGTGAGAACACTAGTTCGGACTAGTGGACATTATGTTTAACAGCTGAATTTCTATGTATCAAACAAAAGCATCCAGATACATGTTGAATTGTATTTAGAATTTATAAATAAGTTTCTTTGTTATCATTATGTATTCTTTAATTGCTTTTTGCAAAAAAAACATTATTGTTACTATGATGCAATGCTTTGAACTAAGATGAAAATGCTTAAGGAGAATATCTTAATAGATTAAAAGTAGCTACACTACTGCTCAAGGGAGAACACATGCTAAGGGTATTGATGTAAACATGTACTCCTCACTACACAACGAATACAGGAAGCAGAATAATTTTCTTGGTATCTCATCTGTTCTTTCTCGGTGATCTTGTAAAGGTGCTTTTATCCCTATGATATGGTAGCAGAAGCAACATATAAAGTGGTTGTCTATATATCCCGCTTGTGCCACCACCTATATTACCCGACACCAGAGAGCTCAAAGCAAACTGAAGAAGAAGCCTCTTGCTTATAAAACAAACAGTTTTCTACGTGGAAAAGCCAGTGTGCATTTGTATTCTTGTTTTTCGCAACTATCCGTAGTGTATTCTGTTGGTTAAATTATTGCCCGTGGAAGTGTTGTGAGTCCAATCGAGTTGCATCTTCATAGTGTCGGTGTGTAGGTGTGATATGTGTGAACACGATTAGACTTTCTCGAAGAAACGCGGATGGCAAATAATGGTAGCTCTTTTCACAGAAGGTACGTTTTTGTTCTATTTTATTCCTTTATTCCTTGCTTTTAAATCGATACAAACATTGCATAGTACGTTGCTAAAACACAATCCCCCTTTCAAGCGTGTAGCTATCTACTCGTATGAAGACAAGGAAATCCACATAATTTTTAAATCGCAGCTCAACAAAATTGAAATATGTACATAAATGTATTTAGCTGATTTAAAAAAACAACACAGTATTGTATTGTAAAACGCAGACCTGAACACAAAGAAATTTGGATGCATGAAGGAAATATTTACAGTATGGACAATTCGAATAGCGCTGCAACATCGTTTTAGCATTTGATAACGCATTTAATTAAAGCCCGTTTTAGCAATCGAACTCATGAAAAGTATACGAAATGGGAGAAGTTTTGAAATTCTGATATAAAGAGGAAACGGAAGCATACCAGAAGTAGATGCCATTTGAGTACAAGCAATGAGAGTCGACCAAATAGGATGTTTCCACAGCAACATGTCTTAACATGACTATTTGCAAAAGTGTCGCAATGGAATTGGTTTATTTTAATCTACTGATCTGAGGTTATAGTTATTATAGTTTTTGACTGTAATGATGGAGGCGTTTGTTGTCGCTGAATTTCGATACCAGATTTACACATTTTTTCCCTATATCCGCTGCGTATCTGGTAACATCTGTTTAGCATATTAGAATTTAATTTGAACACGAGAATTTAGCTGCAGATGCCAAATGCACTCCATCTGGTTAATCTTTTTCCAAATTTAATTTAGAATATATTAGAAATTCTCGAATGTTCTCTCTACTGGTATCTTCGACAGGCAATTTAAAATTCATGACATCATTTGGATCTTTACAACTACACATCACGCATTGAAGTATTATAGAAAGAAAAAGGTGATAGTCAAAGCTGGTCATTTGCTATTCCGTAAGGATAATGTTCTTCTGACTGAGGTTAAAACAACCATCTAATTATCTGTCTATATCACACAGAAAACAAAATTAGGCTATAGAACATGAAAAGATTTGTGACACAAACCATGTGAGCTTTTGTGATAACCGTTTGTCCGCCGTACGTCGTGTTATATTCCGTCAACAGTTTGCCTCTATCTAATGGTATATGGCGAGCCCCAGTATTCATGATGGTTAAAGTCTATCATGTGATGATTATCACATATTTACTGGGGAGCGGAGGAGGTCGCTAACTTGATGTTATCTGTGCCACATTGGGTTTAAAAGTAGGTCACTAGGTCAAATCCTATTGTTACGACCTGTCGCGCTATATAAGTTTATTTATAAAGTGGCACTTTTACTAAACGACGAAATAGTGTAACAGAAAGAGCAAGCCAGCAACAAACTAGAACAATAATGTTTTATTTTAAAAATAATTAAAAAAATAGCGTAATAAAACAATAACAAATAAATGAAACAAAGTTCCAGAAGGCGAAATAAATATTAGCTTACAGTTTGTCCCTTTAGAAGGTGTCCCTTTAACAATGCAACAAATAATCCAGCGTCGAAAAATCCTGAAGAGTTTTCGGTAGAATGTTCTCGAAGATAAGCACAGTTGAAATAATCCAAAGGTAGAACAATACATGAATGATAATTATATAATCCAAAGTCAACGCTTTAATATTTATGTCACTGTAGAATATAGTAAGTCCACGTAAGTTCCAACACAGAAAGATTTAAGATAGAAGCTGCAAGTATTTCCAAGTTATATGTCCAATCTTTAAAGCAAACTTTTTATTCAAACTTCCAAACTTACTTTTTATCGGCAAACACGCCCTTATATATACCTAAAGAATTTCCAAAACACACACGTACCCAGAACATTCTCGAAAACCAGTTAAAAATAAATAATTGAACTTTCTAGCATGATCCTTTTCTTCTAGCAGTTACGCGAATGCTACGTCATCAAAACCACAACGGTAAACAACCCTTAACCTGACTAGCGTAACCTTAAACGCTGGTGAACTATTATACATAACACTATAAAAAAAAACATTGTGAGCACACTAGAGGCTACATTTATGGCCCAACCTTCACTAAACCTAGCGCCCGTGGCCGAGCGGTTAGAGTCGCAGACTTATAAATCCTCAGCTTTTCACCGCGTGGGTTCGTGTCCCGGTCGGGTCGAGAACTATTATGTGGGGAAGTTTTGCAGCTAATCAGCGGTGCGCCTGTGGTTTTACCCAGACTTCACCAATAATAAGCTGATTGTCGCCAATATGACCATAATAGTGTCGGTAGAATGTAATAAAAAATAGCACTATCATAAATAATACTAGGCTGTATAACACAACCGAGGTTACAAGGAGTTCATCACTGAATTAACCAAGCTAGTGACACATTTTATTAAGTCAAAGTTTTAAAGTAATAGAAAACAAGTTGATAAAATTAATAATAAGAAAAAATCCTGCAGAACACAATATTTTCCTTTGATTATCTGTGCATGCCTCAACACATGCTAAATATGCTAGCTTTGTTCATTAATACAATTATTAAATTAAATATCACATCTTTTTGTTTTGGAAATTTGTACTTTTCTAATATGACTGTTGGCTGTAAAAACATCTTGACATCTTGGTATTCGAATATTATATCATTCTTATTCACTTTTGTTAAATCTGACGTCAATTTGAACGGGTATTTCTTTAGTTGATCGTATTGTCTGCAAACGACTTAAGACTCTGGCGATATGTGATTGAGCTCGCTCTAGTAAAGAGGTAATGGGGCCAAGTCTCCTGATAACGAATTGCCATCTGGTTAACGGCATGAAATAACTTCACCGCGCAGAGCCCTTTCCCTCCTAGACCTAGTCACATCACACATACAGCTGTGGATACAAATGCCAACGTATAATAAACACACATGTCGGTTCAATGCTGGATCAATCAGCTTCACTACTTATAACCAGCTTCAGTCGGGATTGCCTCTAATTAATGCACGACGTTATATAAGACCATACCTTTTGATTACAGTCCACCAGAACTCCATTTATTTTTATTGTTGGTGTTGTTTAAAAATTCAATGCGACAACACAACGAGATCATGCCAAGCAAACTTTAATTGTTATTACTTTCTGTTTTTGTCACTCTACTTCATAATTGTTATTTTATTCCAATACATCTGTTATTTTATGTCACCGCAATTTTATGCTCTGTGTTTTTGATACGTTCTCTCTAAATAACAAAAAATAAATTTACAAGACCGTTAGTTGGCTGGTAACTTCGATCTCGTATCACCTGCATTTGGTCCCTTTGAAAATACCGCCTTAACATAGCGTAATTTATAGATTCATAGAACGTAATTTGCTGTTTGTGATTATACATGGTTTGGGTTAAGTAGAGTAAAATATTAAAATTGTGAGCTATTTTGTATTTGTTTTACAATTTCATCGAATAAAATTGTTATGTGGCCCTATTTAACTATTACGTTAACATCATTAAAAGATGCGTTCGGTGTTTTATTTCTTTTGTTGTACCCACCAGCATCCATTTTAAATAGATTGCAATTTTGATGGTGCCATTTAAATGCCAAGGCATACAAATAACGCGTCAGATATTCTTAATAGGTATTTGCTTTTATACAAGCACTACTTTTCCCCAGGTATGAAGACTAGCCGCGGGAATTCAATGTCGTGAAAGGTGAAATCCTTCGTGCTTCTGAAATTCGGCTTTCTCATAATTCTGCACGCTTTCGCAAGCAACGCTGACAAAATGGAAGTCCAAATAATTTTCAGACGACCTTGCCAGTTATGTTTAGGATGATCTTTTTGATGGTACACTCATCAGAACAGTAGCTGCAACATTTTGATGTCCTACACACCTTCACGTTTGACATCTTTTGCTGCTCTTGTCATATTCATTTTGTTTGTATCCAATATAGAATAGAAGAGAATATAAGAAGCAGGGATTGCAACCTGAATATGATATCTAAAATTGTTTGAAAATATAGGATGGGGTGTTTCTAATACCTTTCCTGACAGCGAAACAATTGGAAAAGGAAAAAAGTATTTAATGATTAACACTGTCTCAGATGTAAAATATAAGAAAATGTGTCTCACCAAAATATTCCCCCTACACACAAACACACACACACACACACACACACACACGCACGCACGCACGCACACACACACATCACGCACACGCACGCACGCACACACACACACACGCACGCACACACATCACACACACACACACACACAAACAAACAAACAAAGATGCCATCTTCACATGTTTCATTATATATGAAGTTTCGGATATAATCTTATAATGATAACGAATTTGATATCTGCTATATTCTAAAAATATATGTTCAAACTGATAAATTCGTTTTTAAGCATAAAAATGCAACACATGTTGATGCACTGAGTCTGACAATAAGATAAACTCTGAAGACAGACGCATTATTGCAGTAAATCTTGGCAATTCGACCGGTTTTGTTGGAGATTATTAATTAAATAGCTGCAAAGTATCGGTCCTTTATTTGTTTCCATATGGACGGAGACGGGTCGACTCATTGAGTCTTACATCAGCAATAAATGCCAACGATTTGTCGAAAATTATCATTATTTGTAACTAATGGTGAACGTGTTGTATTATGTAGCTGTTGTACTGATATAATCCTTGTTGAGGCGTGGGGGTAATCCTCGAGACCTGGATGTATAGTGTTTGTTAAATATTTCCAGACAGACGACGGCCCCATCCGTGAGTTCTTAATTAACCTAAGGCTGTTTAGACTTGAAAATGCGTTACGTGTTTGAATTTGAAAGTATCGCTTTAATGCACATGTATTGATGTTAACGGTTTATAAAAAGCTATATAAGTGCAGTTGGTGTAAGATATATCATGACACAGTGAGGAAGGTCTAAGCTGCCTAAACATGATATAATCTAGTTTGTTCTGTACTCTCTCCGATTTGATATGTGCAGATAATTGTTTGTTCTGTACTCTCTCCGATTTGATATGTGCAGATAATAATTTGTTCTGTACTCTCTCTGATTTGATATGTGCAGATAATAATTTGTTCTGTACTCTCTCCGATTTGATATGTGCAGATAATTGTTTGTTCTGTACTCTCTCCGATTTGATATGTGCAGATAATAATTTGTTCTGTACTCTCTCTGATTTGATATGTGCAGATAATAATTTGTTCTGTACTCTCTCCGATTTGATATGTGCAGATAATTGTTTGTTCTGTACTCTCTCCGATTTGATATGTGCAGATAATAATTTGTTCTGTACTCTCTCTGATTTGATATGTGCAGATAATTGTTTGTTCTGTACTCTCTCCGATTTGATATGTGCAGATAATAATTTGTTATGTACTTTTTACGCTTTGACGTGTACATTGCACATTTCGTTTTAGGCATTGAGAAGTTCATCCTGTCCATATTTTAACTTGCTCTGCCTGAAGTATGGTTGGTTATGTGACGTTAAAGGTGGTATTCGACAGTTTGCCTACATCTTATATATGTAACGATATCAGACCTCTGTTGGGGGTATTTGTATATAATTTATACAGAAAAAAAAATCATAATTTGGTTTTAATTTTTGAATATTTTCATCAGTATATTATATCATTTTTAAGGCAGGAAAACTCGCAATTCAACACTTAAGTGTTTATTCTTTTCAAATCTATAAATAATAATAATGGGGTTCCACCTATAAATAGACATCGATTTCGACGTCACAGCGGATGACGTGGACAAGCTAAAACATAAGTGGTCAGGTGGTTTTCTTAGTTAGATACCACCCTAATAGTTTGTTTTGCGCATTTCGTATTTGTTCTGTCAATTTAATTGTTCGTTATATTGTATGTAGACTTAGACACTCGTCTTGTCCGTTATGTTATGTAGGTTGTGTAGTTCGTTCTGTCTAATCTGAAGTTCGTTATGTAGTCATAGATATTCGTTGGATCCTATCTGAAGTTCGTTATGTAGTCATAGATATTCGTTGGATCCTATCTAAAGTTCGTTATGTAGTCATAGATATTCGTTGAATCCTATCTCAAGTTCGTTATGTAGTCATAGATATTCGTTGGATCCTATCTAAAGTTCGTTATGTAGTCATAGATTTTCGTTGGATCCTATCTAAAGTTCGTTATGTAGTCATAGATATTCGTTGGATCCTATCTAAAGTTCGTTATGTAGTCATAGATTTTCGTTGGATCCTATCTAAAGTTCGTTATGTAGTCATAGATATTCGTTGGTTCCAATCTGAAGTTCGTTATGTAGTCATAGATATTCGTTGGATCCTATCTAAAGTTCGTTATGTAGTCATAGATATTCGTTGGATCCTATCTAAAGTTCGTTATGTAGTCATAGATATTCGTTGGATCCTATCTAAAGTTCGTTTTGTAGTCATAGATATTCGTTGGATCCTATCTAAAGTTCGTTATGTAGTCATAGATATTCAGTGGATCCTACCTGAAGTTCGTTATGTAGTCATAGATATTCGTTGGATCCTATCTTAAGTTCGTTATGTAGTCATAGATATTCGTTGGATCCTATCTGAAGTTCGTTATGTAGTCATAGATATTCGTTGGATCCTATCTAAAGTTCGTTATGTAGTCATAGATATTCGTTGGATCCTATCTGAAGCTCGTTATGTAGTCATAGATATTCGTTGGATCCTATCTGAAGTTCGTTATGTAGTCATAGATATTCGTTGGATCCTATCTAAAGTTCGTTATGTAGTCATAGATTTTCGTTGGATCCTATCTGAAGTTCGTTATGTAGATTGTGTAGTAAGTTCTGTCCTATCTAGAGTTCGTTATGTAGTTTGTGTAGTAAGTTCTGTCCTATCTATAGTTCGTTATGTAGATTGTGTAGTAAGTTCTGTCCTATCTAGAGTTCGTTATGTAAATTGTGTAGTAAGTTCTGTCCTATCTAGAGCTCGTTATGTAGATTGTGTAGTAAGTTCTGTCCTATCTAGAGTTCGTTAAGTAGATTGTGTAGTAAGTTCTGTCCTATCTAGAGTTCGTTATGTAGTTTGTGTAGTAAGTTCTGTCCTATCTAGAGTTCGTTATGTCGATTGTGTAGTAAGTCCTGTCCTATCTAGACTTCGTTATGTAGTTTGTGTGGTAAGTTCTGTCCTATCTAGAGTTCGTTATGTAAATTGTGTAGTAAGTTCTGTCCTATCTAGAGTTCGTTATGTAGATTGTGTAGTAAGTTCTGTCCTATCTAGAGTTCGTTATGTAGATTGTGTAGTAAGTTCTGTCCTATCTAGAGTTCGTTATGTAGATTGTGTAGTAAGTTCTGTCCTATCTAGAGTTCGTTATGTAAATTGTGTAGTAAGTTCTGTCCTATCTAGAGTTCGTTATGTAGATTGTGTAGTAAGTTCTGTCCTATCTAGAGTTCGTTATGTAAATTGTGTAGTAAGTTCTGTCCTATCTAGAGTTCGTTATGTAGATTGTGTAGTAAGTTCTGTCCTATCTAGAGTTCGTTATGTAAATTGTGTAGTAAGTTCTGTCCTATCTAGAGTTCGTTATGTAGATTGTGTAGTAAGTTCTGTCCTATCTAGGGTTCGTTATGTAAATTGTGTAGTAAGTTCTGTCCTATCTAGAGTTCGTTATGTAAATTGTGTAGTAAGTTCTGTCCTATCTAGAGTTCGTTATGTAGTTTGTGTAGTAAGTTCTGTCCTATCTAGGGTTCGTTATGTAGATTGTGTAGTAAGTTCTGTCCTATCTAGAGTTCGTTATGTAGTTTGTGTAGTAAGTTCTGTCCTATCTAGAGTTCGTTATGTAGATTGTGTAGTAAGTTCTGTCCTATCTAGAGTTCGTTATGTAGATTGTGTAGTAAGTTCTGTCCTATCTAGAGTTCGTTATGTAGTTTGTGTAGTAAGTTCTGTCCTATCTAGAGTTCGTTATGTAAATTGTGTAGTAAGTTCTGTCCTATCTAGAGTTCGTTATGTAGATTGTGTAGTAAGTTCTGTCCTATCTAGAGTTCGTTATGTAAATTGTGTAGTAAGTTCTGTCCTATCTAGAGTTCGTTATGTATATTGTGTAGTAAGTTCTGTCCTATCTAGAGTTCGTTATGTAAATTGTGTAGTAAGTTCTGTCCTATCTAGAGTTCGTTATGTAGATTGTGTAGTAAGTTCTGTCCTATCTAGAGTTCGTTATGTAAATTGTGTAGTAAGTTCTGTCCTATCTAGAGTTCGTTATGTAGATTGTGTAGTAAGTTCTGTCCTATCTAGAGTTCGTTATGTAGTTTGTGTAGTAAGTTCTGTCCTATCTAGTGTTTGTATGTAGATTGTGTAGTAAGTTCTGTCCTATCTAGAGTTCGTTATGTAAATTGTGTAGTAAGTTCTGTCCTATCTAGAGTTCGTTATGTAAATTGTGTAGTAAGTTCTGTCCTATCTAGAGCTCGTTGTGTAGATTGTGTAGTAAGTTCTGTCCTATCTAGAGTTCGTTATGTAAATTGTGTAGTAAGTTCTGTCCTATCTAGAGTTCGTTATGTAGATTGTGTAGTAGGTTCTGTCCTATCTAGAGTTCGTTATGTAGATTGTGTAGAAAGTTCTGTCCTATCTAGAGTTCGTTATGTAGATTGTGTAGTAAGTTCTGTCCTATCTAGAGTTCGTTATGTAAATTGTGTAGTAAGTTCTGTCCTATCTAGAGTTCGTTATGTAGTTTGTGTAGTAAGTTCTGTCCTATCTAGAGTTCGTTATGTAGATTGTGTAGTAAGTTCTGTCCTATCTAGAGTTCGTTATGTAAATTGTGTAGTAAGTTCTGTCCTATCTAGAGTTCGTTATGTAAATTGTGTAGTAAGTTCTGTCCTATCTAGAGTTCGTTATGTAGATTGTGTAGTAGGTTCTGTCCTATCTAGAGTTCGTTATGTAGATTGTGTAGAAAGTTCTGTCCTATCTAGAGTTCGTTATGTAGATTGTGTAGTAAGTTCTGTCCTATCTAGAGTTCGTTATGTAAATTGTGTAGTAAGTTCTGTCCTATCTAGAGTTCGTTATGTAGTTTGTGTAGTAAGTTCTGTCCTATCTAGAGTTCGTTATGTAGATTGTGTAGTAAGTTCTGTCCTATCTAGAGTTCGTTATGTAAATTGTGTAGTAAGTTCTGTCCTATCTAGAGTTCGTTATGTAGTTTGTGTAGTAAGTTCTGTCCTATCTAGAGTTCGTTATGTAGATTGTGTAGTAAGTTCTGTCCTATCTAGAGTTCGTTATGTAGATTGTGTAGTAAGTTCTGTCCTATCTAGAGTTCGTTATGTAGTTTGTGTAGTAAGTTCTGTCCTATCTAGAGTTCGTTATGTAAATTGTGTAGTAAGTTCTGTCCTATCTAGAGTTCGTTATGTAGATTGTGTAGTAAGTTCTGTCCTATCTAGAGTTCGTTATGTAAATTGTGTAGTAAGTTCTGTCCTATCTAGAGTTCGTTATGTATATTGTGTAGTAAGTTCTGTCCTATCTAGAGTTCGTTATGTAAATTGTGTAGTAAGTTCTGTCCTATCTAGAGTTCGTTATGTAGATTGTGTAGTAAGTTCTGTCCTATCTAGAGTTCGTTATGTAGTTTGTGTAGTAAGTTCTGTCCTATCTAGAGTTCGTTATGTAGATTGTGTAGTAAGTTCTGTCCTATCTAGAGTTCGTTATGTAAATTGTGTAGTAAGTTCTGTCCTATCTAGAGTTCGTTATGTAAATTGTGTAGTAAGTTCTGTCCTATCTAGAGCTCGTTGTGTAGATTGTGTAGTAAGTTCTGTCCTATCTAGAGTTCGTTATGTAAATTGTGTAGTAAGTTCTGTCCTATCTAGAGTTCGTTATGTAGATTGTGTAGTAGGTTCTGTCCTATCTAGAGTTCGTTATGTAGATTGTGTAGAAAGTTCTGTCCTATCTAGAGTTCGTTATGTAGATTGTGTAGTAAGTTCTGTCCTATCTAGAGTTCGTTATGTAAATTGTGTAGTAAGTTCTGTCCTATCTAGAGTTCGTTATGTAGTTTGTGTAGTAAGTTCTGTCCTATCTAGAGTTCGTTATATAGATTGTGTAGTAAGTTCTGTCCTATCTAGAGTTCGTTATGTAAATTGTGTAGTAAGTTCTGTCCTATCTAGAGTTCGTTATGTAGATTGTGTAGTAAGTTCTGTCCTATCTATAGTTCGTTATGTAAATTGTGTAGTAAGTTCTGTCCTATCTAGAGTTCGTTATGTAGATTGTGTAGTAAGTTCTGTCCTATCTAGGGTTCGTTATGTAAATTGTGTAGTAAGTTCTGTCCTATCTATAGTTCGTTATGTAAATTGTGTAGTAAGTTCTGTCCTATCTATAGTTCGTTATGTAAATTGTGTAGTAAGTTCTGTCCTATCTATAGTTCGTTATGTAAATTGTGCAGTAAGTTCTGTCCTATCTATAGTTCGTTATGTAAATTGTGTAGTAAGTTCTGTCCTATCTAGAGTTCGTTATGTAGATTGTGTAGTAAGTTCTGTCCTATCTAGAGTTCGTTATGTAAATTGTGTAGTAAGTTCTGTCCTATCTAGAGTTCGTTATGTAGTTTGTGTAGTAAGTTCTGTCCAATTTATAGCTCGTTATGTAGACATAGTAATTTAATCTGTCTAATTTATAGTTCGTTATGTAGATTTTGAATTTCGTTCTGCCCAATCTATAGTTGTGGAATGGACAAAATAATTCGTTCTGTCCAATCTATAATTCGCTTCGTAGACATAGTAATTCGTTCATTTCACTCTATAGTTCGTTACGTAGACAAAGTAATTCGTTCTGTCCAATTTATAGATCGTTAGGTAGACATAGCATTTCGTTCTTTCCAGTATATAATTCGTTATATAGGCATAGTAGTTCGGTCTGTCCAATATATAGTTCGTTATGTAGACATAGTAGTTTGTTCTGTCCAATATAAAGTTCGTTATGTAGACATAGTAGTTCGTTCTGTCCAATATATAGTTCGTTATGTAGACATAGTAGTTCGTTCTGTCCAATATATAGTTCGTTATGTAGACATAGTAGTTCGTTCTGTCCAATATAAAGTTCGTTATGTAGACATAGTAGTTCGTTCTGTCCAATATATAGTTCGTTATGTAGACATAGTAGTTCGTTCTGTCCAATATAAAGTTCGTTATGTAGACATAGTAGTTCGTTCTGTCCAATATAAAGTTCGTTATGTAGACATAGTAGTTCGTTCTGTCCAATATATAGTTCGTTATGTAGACATAGTAGTTCGTTCTGTCCAATATATAGTTCGTTATGTAGACATAGTAGTTCGGTCTGTCCAATATATAGTTCGTTATGTAGACAAAGTAGTTCGTTCTGTCCTATATATAGTTCGTTATGTAGACATAGTAGTTCGTTCTCTCCAATATATAGTTCGTTATGTAGACATAGTAGTTCGGTCTGTCCTATATATAGTTCGTTATGTAGACATAGTAGTTCGTTCTGTCCAATATATGTTCGTTATGTAGACATAGTAGTTCGTTCTGTCCAATATATAGTTCGTTATGTAGACATAGTAGTTCGGTCTGTCCAATTTATAGTTCGTTATGTAGACATAGTAGTTCGTTCTGTCCAATATAAAGTTCGTTATGTAGACATAGTAGTTCGTTCTGTCCAATATAAAGTTCGTTATGTAGACATAGTAGTTCGTTCCGTCCAATATATAGTTCGTTATGTAGACATAGTAGTTCGGTCTGTCCTATGTATAGTTCGTTATGTAGACATAGTAGTTCGTTCTGTCCAATATATAGTTCGTTATGTAGACATAGTAGTTCGTTCTGTCCAATATATAGTTTGTTATGTAGACATAGTAGTTCGTTCTGTCCAATATATAGTTCGTTATGTAGACATAGTAGTTCGGTCTGTCCAATATATAGTTCGTTATGTAGACATAGTAGTTCGGTCTGTCCAATTTATAGTTCGTTATGTAGACATAGTAGTTCGTTCTGTCCAATATATAGTTCGTTATGTAGACATAGTAGTTCGGTCTGTCTAATATATAATTCGTTATATAGGCATAGTAGTTCGGTCTGTCCACTATATAGTTCGTTATGTAGACATAGTAATTTAATCTGTCTAATTTATAGTTCGTTATGTAGAATTTGAATTTCGTTCTGCCCAATCTAAAGTTGTGGTATGGACAAAATAATTCGTTCTGTCCAATCTATAATTCGCTTCGCAGACATAGTAATTCGTTCATTTCACTCTATCGTTCGTTACGTAGACAAAGTAATTCGTTATGTCCAATTTATAGATCGTTAGGTAGACATAGCATTTCGTTCTTTCCAGTATATAATTCGTTATATAGGCATAGTAGTTCGGTCTGTCACATATAAAGTTCGTTATGTAGACATAGTAGTTCGTTCTGTCCAATATATAGTTCGTTATGTAGACATAGTAGTTCGTTCTGTCCAATATATAGTTCGTTATTTAGACATAGTAGTTCGTTCTGTCCAATATATAGTTCGTTATGTAGACATAGTAGTTCGTTCTGTCCAACATAAAGTTCGTTATGTAGACATAGTAGTTCGTTCTGTCCAATATATAGTTCGTTATGTAGACATAGTAGTTCGTTCTTTCCAATATATTGTTCGTTATGTAGACATAGTAGTTCGTTCTGTCCAATATAAAGTTCGTTATGTAGACATAGTAGTTCGTTCTGTCCTATATATAGTTCGTTATGTAGACATAGTAGTTCGTTCTGTCCAATATATAGTTCGTTATGTAGACATAGTAGTTCGTTCTGTCCAATATATAGTTTGTTATGTAGACATAGTAGTTCGTTCTGTCCAATATATAGTTCGTTATTTAGACATAGTAGTTCGTTCTGTCCAATATATAGTTCGTTATGTAGACATAGTAGTTCGTTCTGTCCAACATAAAGTTCGTTATGTAGACATAGTAGTTTGTTCTGTCCAATATATAGTTTGTTATGTAGACATAGTAGTTCGTTCTTTCCAATATATTGTTCGTTATGTAGACAAAGTAGTTCGTTCTGTCCAATATAAAGTTCGTTATGTAGACATAGTAGTTCGTTCTGTC